>OY744522.1:102067699-102095199 GCA_963556195.1 Sepiola atlantica | reverse complement strand
CTATCTCTCTCTGTCTCTCTCTCTCTTACTCTCGCGCGCGCGTGCGTGCGCGCTCTCTACAATTTTCTTTTTTTTTTCTTCATTTTTTGTCTAACTATCTATGTTCTGCTAATCAGAGAGAAGAAATCATACTTTTGAGGCCCACGGCTTATCCGTTTATTTATTTAGCGAAAGAAATATGATGTGACGAAGTCTGTCGTGTTACCACCTTGTATCGGAAGGGTCTAAATTAAAAGATATACATTATACCATTTAACCATTTCTCTAGCTTTGTTTAGGTTTTAAAGAAATGTGTTCTCCGGTGGGATTGTGACATTTACCCCACCATAATATACTCTTTCTCTCTCTCTCTCTCTCTCTCTCTCTCTCTCTCTCTCTCTCTCCCTCTCTCTCTCTTTCTCTCTGATTTTTTTAATTCATAAAAATGGATCATATTTCTTGTTATGCTTCTCGATTGCTAAACCAACCGAATGTTTTTAGGTGTTGATTACTGAAATGTAAAACGAGCTGAGAATTTGAAATTTATTCTTTTATTCTACCATTAATGTTGCATAAGCGTTTCACATTTTCACATCATTCTTTTCACTTCTAAAAATATATTTCGTTTTAACTAAGCACTTGCCAAAAGAGACGTATTTTAGGATGATTTTACTATAGCAGGCTGTGTGTATAGATTTTGTGAGTGTTTACTAAGTCGGAACTGGTACAACCGACAGATTGGACGAGAGGAAAAAACAACACGCGTATTCGCAGCAAAATAACATTGTTGTACAGACATATATATATATATATATATATATCATATACACATAAATATAAATCATATACACATATATATATCCATATATATATCATATATATATATATATATATCATATATACATATATATATATCATATATACATATATATATCATATATACATATATATATATATATCATATATATATACATATATATATATATATATCATATATACATATATATATATCATATATACATATATACATATATCATATATACATATATACATATATCATATATACATATATATATATCATATATACATATATATATATATCATATATACATATATATATATATCATATATACATATATATATCATATATACATATATATATATAATATATACATATATATATATCATATATACATATATATATATCATATATATATATATATATATGATATATACATATATATATGTATATATATATATATATCATATATACATATATATATATATCATATATACATATATCATATATACATATATATATATATATCATATATACATATATCATATATACATATATATATATATATCATATATACATATATATATATCATATATACATATATATATATCATATATACATATATATGATATATACATATATATATATATCATATATACATATATATATATATATCATATATACATATATCATATATACATATATATATATATCATATATACATATATATATATCATATATACATATATATATATCATATATACATATATATATATCATATATACATATATATATATCATATATACATATATATATCATATATACATATATATATCATATATACATATATATATATCATATATATATATATATATATATATCATATATACATATATATATACATATACATATATCATATATACATATATATATATATCATATATACATATCATATATACATATATATATATATCATGTATATATATCATATATACATATATATATATCATATATATATATATATCATATATACATATACAGGGTGTTTCAAAAGTCTTGGGAACATAACGATTTTTAATAACTCAAAAACTATTAGGAGTTGAAAAATTAAATTGGTACCGTTGGAAAGGTTAAAGTTTCAAGTTTTGTGGGGAATCTTCAAAGTTGCTCAATATGAGCACCATTCGTCACACGGCAGACATCTAGTCGATAGTCCATTTCCTGCCAAACGCGTTCCAGCATCTTGACGTCACAATTGATTCCCACAACTGCCGTTACTCGAGCCTTTAGTTCGTCAATATCTCTTGGAAGGGGCGGCACATAGACTTGTTGCTTGACAAAGCCCCAAAGGAAAAAGTCACACGGGGTAAGATCTGGAGACCTAGGAGGCCAGGGCATGAGAACGTCATCACCTCGCCCAGATCTCCCAATCCATCTACCAGGCAGCCTTGTGTTAAGAAACTGCCTTACTCTAAGACTCCAGTGTGGTGGTGCACCATCTTGTTGAAAAATGAAGTCATCAGATTCTGCTTGTTCCAACTGAGCCATTAACCAGTCTTCCAGCATGTTGAGATAGGATTCACCAGTGATAGTTGCCTTTTCAAAAAAGAACGGTCCATAGACACCTTTCTTGGAAATTGCACAAAACACATTCACTTTTGGTGAATCTCGCTCGTGCTCAAGAAGTTCATGAGGATTCTCAGTACCCCATATGCGAGTGTTATGCTTGTTAACTTTGCCATTCAGATGGAAGGTCGCCTCATCGCTAAAAACAAGCCGGTCATCAAAGCCGTTATCTTCCAACTTCTCTTGCATTGCAATGCAAAAGTCACGGCGAAGTGGCTTATCAGTGTCCTTCAACTTTTGGACCAACTTGAGCTTGTAAGGTACCATTTGCAGTCGTTTCCTTAAGACACGCCAGACAGTTGCTGGAGCAAGCTGAAGTTCCCTGCTGGCTCTTCTCACTGATTTACGGGGGCTCCGCTGAAAGGCTGTCCGAACTTGCTCAACTGCATCTTCTGAAGTTGAAAGGCGACCTGTTCGCTTACTTGGGCACAAACACTCATTATTCACAAATTTAGCATGCCATCTGACAATGGATTTCCTTTCAGGGGCTTCTTTTTTAAATTTCCTGCGAAATGCACGCTGAACACATGTCTACGATTCAGTCTTTGCAAATTGGAGGACGCAAAATGCCTTGTCTTGTTTAGAGAACGCCATTACTGCACCTGGAAAGATAACATGAAAATCATTAGTATGACCAAAAACTTGATTAAGCAAGCTTTAAAATGGCACCAGTTTCATTTTTCTACCTGGAATAGTTCATGAGATATACGCATTTGTAATGTTCCCAAGACTTTTGAAACACCCTGTATATATATATCATATATATATATATCATATATACATATACATATATATATCATATATACATATATATATATCATATATATACATATATATATATCATATATATACATATATATATATCATATATATACATATATATATATCATATATACATATATATATATCATATATATACATATATATATATTATATATACATATATATATATATATATATATCATATATACATATATATATATATCATATATATACATATATATATATATATATCATATATATATATAATATATATATACATATATATATATATATCATATATATATATAATATATATGTGTGTATATATCCGTGCCTCAGTGTAACAGTGTATGAAACTCTATAAGCAATGACGACGTCGTAAGCTTATATGTGCTTATTAGTCATCTACAGCTCTTCAGTGCGGCTTCAAGCCAGGATTGAAACTCAACTGTCTAGCTCTGCGCTGTGGCTTTCTCTCTCTCTCTCTCTCTCCCTCTCTCTCTCTCTCTCTCTCTCTCTCTATCTCTCTCTGTCTCTCTCTCTCTCTTACTCTCGCGCGCGCGTGCGTGCGCGGTCTCTACAATTTTCTATTTTTTTCTTCCTTTTTTGTCTAACTATCTATGTTCTGCTAATCAGAGAGAAGAAATCATACTTTTGAGGCCCACGGCTTATCCGTTTATTTATTTAGCGAAAGAAATATGATGTGACGAAGTCTGTCGTGTTACCACCTTGTATCGGAAGGGTCTAAATTAAAAGATATACATTATACCATTTAACCATTTCTCTAGCTTTGTTTAGGTTTTAAAGAAATGTGTTCTCCAGTGGGATTGTGACATTTACCCCACCATAATATACTCTTTCTCTCTCTCTCTCTCTCTCTCTCTCTCTCTCTCTCTCTCTCTCTCTTTCTCTCTGATTTTTTTAATTCATAAAAATGGATCATATTTCTTGTTATGCTTCTCGATTGCTAAACCAACCGAATGTTTTTAGGTGTTGATTACTGAAATGTAAAACGAGCTGAGAATTTGAAATGTATTCTTTTATTTTACCATTAATGTTGCATAAGCGTTTCACATTTTCACATCATTCTTTTCACTTCTAAAAATATATTTCGTTTTAACTAAGCACTTGCCAAAGAGACGTGTTTTAGGATGATTTTACTATAGCAGGCTGTGTGTATAGATTTTGTGAGTGTTTACTAAGTCGGAACTGGTACAACCGACAGTTTATACGTAAACAACTGGAATTTGTCGAAGCGTTTAGCCACTAAGATTGTAGAAGACAAACATTTTCAATTATTAAAAAAAGTAAATCGTAAAATTAATTTTGTTAAGACAATTGATTAACGCGATAATAAATGTCATCGTTTTAACTCTAAACAATGTAAAAAACTGTTTTTTTTATTTCACGTTAACCCCTGACCTTAATTCTAAAAAATGTCAAAAACTATTGTTCTTATTTTACCTTAACTCTAACCTAACCCTAAACTAACCGATCTGGTATAAAAGCTGTACCAGTAGAAAAGAAAAGCAATTTATCGAGAAAAAATAACATAATAGTAATTAAATAAGCCTTAACTCTCTCGTGACGAAAAAGAAGTTTATTGTAAAAAAAATATAGCAATTGTTTCATTATATTTTCTTCGTCAGAAAACAAATAGTTTTCATCAAATTTAACATACATTATTTTTTCCTGTTTGATAGCACCGCCTCTTTTTATTTTATTCGGCTTTTTTTTCGGTTGTTTACGTAAACTGTCGAAAGAAGCCGACAAAACGTCGGTTTTAGCATGGGTCACAAACTGTACCAGTACCACTAAGTCATTTGCTAGGTGCTGGAACTTCAATGAATCCCAGGGGAGCTAGACGCTCGGAGTATAACAGTCGTCTGATGGAGGGCATTCGCTTAGTCACACCTCTCTGAGCGGTTTCCAAACGGTCAGTGTTCGGATCATAATAGAGGTTCCACTGTAATGATGCGAACTCTAAGTGGGGTTGCACTATAGCTGTGCGTATTTAACTAAATGGTCTGAGAGCAACTAACAAAGATCATGCTGAGTGGTGCTAAAACATCCTTAGCCTTCTTGACAATTTTAGAAATCTGCTTTATCCAACGTAAATCGATGCTGACAATAATGCCCAGGTCGTGTTTACAAGAAGACCTCTTGATATTAGGGAGTAGGCGGAGGAAGTATGTGAACGCTGGACTTTTCCTCCGAGTATGAATGGTGGTACACTTGTCCGTAGTTAACTTCAGTTGACAGACTGTGATCCATTACTGCATTGGTTCCAGGTCTGATTGCAGGAACAATTTATAGAGTGCAGGATCTGTCCTTTGTATCTCAATGTACAACCGGATGCCATCCGCATATTTTAGTACTGCGCCATTTTTTAAGTTGGCATCTACGTCATCACTATATGCGTTTAAGCATCATAATTAATAATTATTCTTTGTATTATATACGGTATCCCAAGGCCTCTTTATGTCAATCTTGGTGCAGTACTACCCAATAACACCGTTATAAGTTTTTATTGATATAAGTCGAAGTAGTAGTAGTAGTAGTAGTAGTAGTAGTAGTAGTAGTAGTAGTAGTAGTAGTAGTAGTAGTAAAATATCTATTTGAATATGATTTATACTGAGATGCTAATAGTTGTAATATACCCTGTAAGAATTTACAACTGCATCACAGAATCCAAAATCAGGATTACTGACCTGCCCCTTCCCCTTGTGCGGAATTCATCTGGGTGGATTAAGCCGGTGTCCTTCTTCAAAGAAAGAGGGAGTATAAGGAATAATAGATTTATCAGCAGTCTCCAGTCGCATGTATATCTCGGACAGAGCAGATTATTTTGACGAAGTTAAGGTTTTTTTCTCCAGTTTTTGCAAAGAGATGTCGCCATCCTCCCAAATATCTCAGCGCGATGTATTCCCAAATGGTCACCGATCTCATACTGAACGTCTCTTAAATTCGGTAATCTAACGAGAATCTGTGTTTTAACGTGAGTATGCCTTCTGTTGTGTTTGAAGTCACCGATTACCCACAGAACGAAACACTCACCAGCTTTGATTTTGAATGTGCTGCTTCCAAAACTAGCGTTGATAGCCAACGAAGCGCCGCCTTGCTATGAACTTGGCTTGGCCGTTAGCTCGTAGACGAGCTTCCTCGGCATTTCAGAAGTTTTTATATTTAAATCATTAAAGGGGTTAGGGTAAGTCATCGGCCCAGTAGGGTGTGTTTTTTTTAAGGTAGTACTGGTTTGTATGTTACCGGTAGCAGATGGAGCCTGATTGACATGAAATTGAGAAATACGTAATTATAATATCATATGATATATAATTTGTTGAAATGTTGCATAATCACTTAACAATTGTGGTTATGTCGGTCACGGTGAGAAATGCGAATAGTTGGCATAATCATCGCAACGTGTGGTCACCTCGCTTTGACGCCACGTTGTGTCATAGTCATGCCTGAAATCTGCATAGCATTTAAGCTATATACAAATGACGGACCCATATTTATGCCACAATGGCCTAGGATCCCCACACACCGGTAATAGTTTTGTACGATATTAAATATCCGAGTGTTACATGATCATCATCATCATCATTATCATCATGATATTCGGTTTAACGTCCGTTTTACATGCTGGCATATGTTGGACGGTTTTTAAAAGCTGACTTCTAAACTAGCCTATCTTTGACCAGGTTTTTATTTAAATTACTGTTGTGGGTGAACCTACCTACCCTTTAATAATAACTAAATGGTAGCAACCGGCTACCATAAATACCGGCTTTTGCCGGGAGAACATTGGGAGGCACATTTAGGCATTAGCACTTCCAACACTGACTTGTGTATAATTTCTCTGTTCAATGCAATTACTTATTATTATTATCTCTAAACCTGTTGTTCTTTTATTTCATTGTTGGTACCCCTAAACGGGTCCACAACAATTACATAACCTGAAATGCAACAGATTTTCTTCAGAAGTCATTTTCTTAGTTGAGACAAGATTTCTGTAGGTTGCATGCCCTTTCTGACGCCAACTCAGTGAGATGATGAAGACCAGTCCTTTTTTTAAGACACTATCTCTAGGTGATAAATACTTATGCAAATAATCTTGCTTGCGTGTTTAGCCATTGAAGGTTTTAGATGGTGGGAGAAAGAGGCGAATGAGACGATTGATAATTTGCATTATTTCTATTGCAAGAGAAATTTAAATATATTTTAATTCCCCGAAATGTTACGACTGATACAGATAATAATGTTAGAAATGTATAGTAACCATTTTATACCGGCTCATTTGGCATAATGGTTAGACTGTTTCTTATTGGACCGGGAGACCGGGGTTCAATCTTCGGTCGAGTCATAGCAAAAACTCAAAAAAATAGTACTTGGTGTCTCCTTGCTAAACACTCAGCATTGTAAGTGTGGATCAAGTTTAAATAGAGTAATCCAGGGAAATGAGTTGAGCTCTCTCCTACATCTTGGTTGATTAAAATATATCCTTTAGGTAACACACGACTACAGTCGATCTATTTACGTATTAGTATAACTATAAAAGGTGCACAACATCCTTTTTTTAATGCGATTTTTTGTTCGACGAATACGAATGTAATATTCTTTTGTTAACAGACTTAAGTATCCCATTGGCACAATTAACTGTAACATATAATTAGTTCCGAATGAAGAAAGTCGGTAGTTACCAATATATAAAGTTGTGTTGGACACATCAAATCGCTCTTATTTCTATTCTTAGTAGCAACTCCGACTGACTGTATTTCCTCGCTAATCCTTTGTCATACCACAACCATAATTAAATAAACGAGTTCTCGGTGAATTGGGGCTGATTTCACCCGGAGGCTTATTGAAGTATGTGTTCCCTTTTCTAAGCGAACTATGCAGCGTTATCATCAAACGCGGTGACCACGCCGATGAAACGAAAATGGCGAACCCAGGGAATCATATGTTAATCTATTTAGAAAAAATCAATCACCGGTCTGATTGTTGCTTCACAATTCCTTAGAACTTGTTAACATATTTTTCTATTAAGTAGTCACGTAAGCCCCGTTTTTTCACTCACTGCGCGTTTCAATTTCTTAACCTTTAACGTTATTCTGTTCAACCAATTAAAACTGTATCCTTCAACGCGCTCTACGATTCGAACAAGTCTAATTGAAAGTTTTATAAGGTTATTCTATGTAATTAAATGTATTTGCTTAGAAGATATAGAAAAATACTGATAAATGCATTACTTCTTGAAGTAGGATATTTATAAATATTGTTTAAAAATTAATTTAAAAAATAAATAATAAACAAAAACTTTAAAATATCATAAATAAATAAAAGATAATTATTTTTTAAATATAATTAAAAATAAATCAATGAAATAAAAAATAATTAAACTAAAATAGCCAAAAGTAACAATTAAAAATAATAAATAAATAAAAATAAAAATTTTAAAAATAAATTAATTAACCATATCCAAGAAAACCAATACAAAATTCCTTTTGATCATAGGTTAACACTAATAATTACGGACTCGATTGTTTTACAAGGTAAATTATTTTTTTTTAAATTAATGTCACATAATATATGGTCGTTTTGATATAATTAGTTTATTTACCAATTTATATTTCAAGCCTTTTGTAAAAGTGGAATTCCTCAACTCAACTCTAATGTGAAATAGCAACTTGTCATCAACTGTTCCCCATAAGTTTTGTTTCAGCATTAAATAACGCCAAAAAAGGATTGATATGCCGTAAAAGCTGCAAACCATTTGAAGAAACAATGATTTTAAAATGGCAAATTTTTGAATATCATCAAATAAATATGCCGAAAACCAATTGAACAAATATTTGATTTGAGTTCAACGTGATCGTTTTAATGGCTTTATGTGACCTCCATGTGTGAACTGCGTCTCTTATTGCTATTTTATAATATTATTCTATATTAGCTAGATTCTGCTTTGCAGATGCATTATTTACCATTTGCAGATCATTCGTTAAGTCACCGAAGTTAAGCGACGTTGGGCCTAATCAGTAACAGATGGGTGACCATTTGGGAATACAAGACACTGTATGTCGTTTCTCTTTACCGGAATATACATACGGCTAGGGATCGCTTGTGAATTTAATATTCCCTAGAAACTTCCTCCTCCGGGGAAAGCCGATTTAACCCGCCCAGAATGAATACGACACCAGATTAGGATTATGGTGTACAGATTGCAGAATGAATGTCACTGTTGAATAGTGGATTGTTATCTATGTGAGTTGATGTAGAGGCAGAGATATAAGAGAAAACATCTTTTTCTACAGATCCGCAATGACACGAATGTATCCCATCCTCTTGAGTAAATAATAAAACACTTTGTACTACACCCCGCATTTCGTATGTTTTTAGGGTGGGGGTATGTTCAATTTAACAGATCATCACCGACCGGTCTGGTTGCTTCATACGTTCACAGGACTGTTAATTGTTATTTTCTCATCCTCATAATCATAGGAAGCGCTTATTACGTGGCCACATGCTTCGTATATCTCGCCGACGGCCTTAACTCATTATAAAAGTCATCATCTCTCACTTAATACGTGCTCTTATTCGACCGATCATAGTCGTGTATCTCTGTGTTCACCTGCACTAATATTATGTCTTGCATCACTTTCGATTTGTAACGATGTGTTGATATACCATAAACGGTTTAACATTTTAACATTTTAAACGGGCAAACAGTATAGCGAAAAGAGTTCAACTTTCTCTGCGTTCTCTTCGAACTAATTCCCTTTAGGGAATACATGAATCCTACTCACCACCTTTTCCCCTCTGCAATAGCTTAAATGACAGAATAGACTTGACATTGGCTTTCATTGAAAACGGGTCAAGGGAGAAACCTAGAATTGAGACCCTTTTTAATGCCCTTAAAAACGGGCAAGAATTTACCCCCTACCACCCAGGGCATTGGGTAAATAGCACTAATAAAAATGGATGAGCGCACGGGGCGAGGGACTCCACCCCGTAAAAAGATACTCGCTAAATAAACCAATGCGTCATCACTGAGGTGGTGGGCTTACACTTCTCCGCTTTGTAAGCAGTTTAGACGAAGATGCACGCGGTTTGTTTAATCATAGATATTAGTATGGTTTATTTAACACATAAAGCGAAACGGTCACTTCCTTTAATTAACAGATATGTAATGACACAGCAGTTCGAGCAAAAGATTAAAAAACAAAACAATCAATAAATAATCATGGCTTTTATTTGAACACCGACTGCGTTTGAACGCGGAGTTTCTTTTTTAGCGTCACTATTTATTTAACGCCACTTTGCCGCACACCAGTTCCACTTTAGTTAATTTTGTCCAAACACTTTTTTTTATTTGAGAAAAAGCTCTGGATATTTTGTAGAAGAGCTCTGCCACTAATAGAAAACTAAATTCTGCACAGAAAGCCAGCCCCGTTAGTCATGCGCAGTGCGCGCACACGCACATTGCCTATGTTTTTAGTCCTGTCTAGACATTCGTCGTATAAGGGTTAGGCTTACAGGATGTAGAATAAACGCCACTGTGGAACGTATCGCGGGATGATGGACATTTATCTGTGTGAGTTTATATGGAAGCAGAACTATAAGGGCAACGATCGCTGTATGCAAATACTTAATTACATGAATGAATTCTATCCTTTTAGGTATGTAAAAAAGATTTTTTTCTTACTACAACCTGAATTTTGTCTGTTTTAGGGTGAAGGAGTATAAGGGTGCTATTCTATAAAATATCGGAAATTATTACTGTCTTTTTAAGACTCGGTGCAGCTAAGAACCGACTTGGGAAGTTTAGGTGTGCTAAAGAAACATATCTAAATTATGACATTTCTAGTTCAAATCTAACGTATCACTTAGGGTAATATGTTTTTTTAAATCATCTGCAAAAATCATTTACCAAATGAATAAGATTACTTAGTTGTGCTTGACAACGTTTGACATTTAATTTTATATTCAAAGATGGAGATCTCTGATTGGCTAAGTTTAATCATGTGACGTAGTGATTTTTTATTACTTTTATTCACTACAAATAACGCATATTGCAATGGATTGTGTTCTGATGAGCTTGCTGCTCTTGTACCCCCATGACGTAAATTCACTAGACCAACCCGACAATCTGCCAAATCCCATCCATCTACTGTAGAGGTCCCCAGATGCCGAAGAGCTTTCTACTCCAAAAGCTTCTTTCCTCGTGCTGCTCCCTGGAACTCCCTCCCTGCTCCCTGTTTTCCTGACAGTACTGACATGCAGAAATTTAAAACTAATGTAAACAGACATCTCGCTGCGCAGCTCCCAATTTAGGTTGACACCGCCCCCCCCCCCAAAAAAAAACTTTGACCCTTTTTCTCAGTAGCCCCTTACGTCTACAGTGGTGGCCTGCCTTGTTTGGGGTGAACTATGTTTTTTTTTTTAAACTGAGATGTAAGAGGCTACTGTGATCACGGATGTCTTATTTATAAAATAGAAATTTATAGGGGTGAAGGGTTGTGCAGCAAGATGTTTTTTTTCATATTACATTAAAATTTCATGAATGTCGATACAGTCGGGGAAACAGAGAGCAGATAGGGAATTCTAAAAACAAGCGGCCCAAGGAAAAAAGCTACTAGAGTCGAAAGTTTTTCTGTATCTGGAGACATATCCAGTGAAGGGTGGGATTTTGTTGCTAGTTGGGGTTGTCCGGGATATTTACGTTGAGAGGATACAAGAACAGTAAGTTCATCGAAGCACATTCCGTGGAAGTACTTGTAAAGCAAGTACACGGATGCAACTTTGCACCGACGGGGCGGGGGTTCGATCTTAGTAGATAGTGCAGGACCTATTAAGTTAGAGACTCTTTTTTTTTTGTACCATGTCAAAAAGGGCAAAAATACTATGCATGAATAAATTGTAGCTTCATATAGATATAGGATACTGGCATATGCGAGAAGTTTACTAGCCCGGTATAGAAAAACAACCTTCTTTGTAGAAGAATTGGAAGTGTCGTCTACGTATTTGTTCCAATTCATGTTGCTTGTGAATGTTAGGCTGAAGAGTTTAGAAGGTTGAACTATCGGGGAAATATCAGCCATGACACTCGTTGGCTAAATCCTGTTTCGAATGCGCTTTAGTCGCTTATGGGTACGTGCTTCCAGAAAAATTCAATTTAGTTTAAATTCAACCATTTCTATATTTTATTTGCTAAGCCATTTTCTCCTTGCTTAGTAATTTTAGCACGGGTGTAGAAGTGAATTCACCTCTATAGTAATACGCCGTACTCACTTGACCAATTACACCGTAGAGGGATTCGTAATAAATCTATTTAAAGTACTTTTTTCGTCATAAATCATGCGTTAGATTACTTCATTTAAATCACTAAACCTGCTATCGATTACACGGTCAATACAACACCTTTTACAAAGTTACATTTCTTATTAAAGCCAATGCAAAACCTACTGGACCTTCTTCGGCATGACATTTTTATAATATAAATGATCAAATTGTTCGTACCTTTCTTTGTTATTAACTTATATTCAATAAACATTTTGCACTACTTTTCACGTTTCTTGCTACCGCGTGAGCTCCTCGGTTTTCTGGTGTGATCATTTCTGCGTCTGTCGTTAGCCAGCTTGTTGTGCGCACGGACGCCGGCGTCCCTTGTTTGCTTCTAAGATTCACATAACAACATTTCATACAAATCCAAGTGTTAGAATGGTGACTATGTTTTGCGTGCGTAGACACACCATAAGACGGTTACGTATAGTCATTAAGGCTTAAAAGATTGGGATTAACATTCCATTTCGGAATATCTATTTAATCCCCAAAACATTTCTCGACTGAAGAAAAGAACGACGGAGAAACACGATTCAAAATCTGAATCTAAATCTGTGTGAATATCATTTGAGGAGTGGCGCTCGTTTTTCTCAGTCGCTACTCTGCTCGAAATAGCAGCAGTTCAGACAAATAATAAGATGGGTATTTATAGCCATTAAGGCTTATAGATTGCAAATAAACATCCCTTTCAGTATTATTCTCATTATTATCATTCAATTCAATTGAACTGATTTGACAAAAAATAATACAATCATGTGTCAACTGCCATGTAGGAAAAGGGTGGTCAAAATTTTACACAGAAGAGGATAGAGTAGCCCAGCACCTGTCCAAATTCACCTTGAATTAATGCGTTGTTGGCGCATTTACTACATCTCTTTAGAGACTATTCCATGGTCCAGGGGTCCTAATTGAGAAGGCAGCCTCCTCCAGTTCAATCAAAATCGGCGGTGAAAATTAGTTTCTTGTAATGTCCGCGTAGACTTCTTTCTTATGCATGAGTGAATAATAGGTCCTGAGGCATATCGTAATTACCATTGAGGGGATTATAGGCCAAAATATGATCCCCGCGTAATCATCAGTGCTCAAGAGAGAAAAGGTTAAGTTCATTGAGTCGGCTTTGATAGGGCAGATCCCATAAACCTTGCACCATTCGAGTAGTCAGACTTTGACCTCTCCGGGTGCTAGATATCACGTATTAGATATGGATCAGAGGCCTTAACACGATACTCTAACAGCGGTCTGACGAGGAAGACATAAAGTGGGAGAGATATTTCAGAAGTGAGTTTGCAGAAACAACGTCGAATGAGAAATAGAGTGCATCTTGCTTTGTTTGCAGCCTGAATGCAATGTTTAAATGGCTTGAAGCAGGTGTCGACCAGAAAGCCAAGATCTTTTGTCTCGTTCGCCTCCTTTAGCAGAGCCGTGTCACCACCGAGAGTATAAGCCAGGTCAGAAGTAGATTCTACTGCAATATGGCAGCATTTATCGACATTCAGTCCCATTCAATGGACCATTTTCATTTGATTTCCCGCTTGAGTAGAACTTCCATCGAGTTTGAGACAATAGTGGTTAGACTCACTGCTCTGTGATTCACTGGTTCTCCTTTGTCACATTTTTTTTTAGATCAGACAGATTGTGGCCACCTGCCAATCCACAGGAACAACTCGGGTAGTCTGTGAAAGGTTGAAAAGAGTTGCTAAAAGTTCAGATAGTTCAGGTGCAACAGCCCGTAAAATTACTGGATGTAGTCCATGCAGACATTGCCCCTTATTCATATCCAATGACAAAAGCTGCTTCTTGACCTCATACTGAGTGATGTGATCGACCGTATTATGATTATTATTTAAGCAATACGCAATTATGTAACACTTAACTTTTCTAAAAAAATACTACTTGAAAATTTTACTTTATTTAAATAAACATATAATTCTATAAAATAGTACATTCTATTCAGTGTTTTTAAAATAGTAGCTTCTCTTCCAGTGATTTTGTATAAAAACTGTTATTTTAAAAATATTAAAAAATTTCATCTTAGTTTCATAAGTATTCCTGGGGAACGGGGGACACATTTTTTTTATAATTACCTTATGCGACAGTTCTTACGTTGACCAAATCAAGGAAGGGTGCGTCCAATACTCGTTTAAATCCGGAAATGAAATCGACAAAATAAAAATGTATTATTATACTAAAGTTCAGTTAATCAACTTTTCCTATATATTTTAATCACACGAATTACATGCTAAATATTCCTTAGTTTGGGGATCGAGTTATGTTTGTAAAAAAACATTTTATTGCTTTAATGAACAGTGATTTTCAATTAACCTACCAAGTGACGAATTAATTACTAGATTTCTGTTTATCACTCTCACTTCTTTCTCATTGTATGCTGTTAGACACTCGCTATTATTTTATGATGTGGCTATCACTCTCACTTCTTTCTCTCTCTCTCTCTCTCTCGTCTATTCTGTGTTTCTCTCTCTCTCTCTCTCTTGCTTTCTCTTATTTTATCTATGTGGTTATTAAAAGTCGAAGGTAATAAAACTAATTATAAGATATGAATAGTCCATTATAACTAAAAGGAAATATCACAACTAGTAGTAATACTATTTAACCCGTAGTTGGACAAGGGTAGAGAAAAATAAAGCTTGGGAAAGATATAGCGAGCGGAAATAGACTAAATTTGGATTTTGTCAGTTTATTTTTTATCATTTAACTAGCTTTGCAAACTCACATTTCCTGATTCAAACAATCTAACGTGATCTCAATCGGTGACCCAATGGGGCACATTTTTCTAGTTCTATTCTAAGCCTGAATTATTTTCATGATTATAACAACATTCTGAATGTTTCTATTATTCGCATTTAATCGACTATGGGATACATTCTTCTCTGATGGGGGTCCATGAAACAAATGTGACATATCCGTGGATGTACCTAACAAAGAGACACTTCTGTGTTTTGTTTTCAACAACACATGTTTACTTGCTGCTCAAATAGAAACGACATCTGCGCCACAAACTGTGATAAGTATTGTGTCGAGAACAAACCTCTTATAGTTTATTCTACGCATCGCTTCGTCTCCATTTGTGCCGACAAAATGATTTATAAATATTAAGTAATTTCCACCCACGTCATCCTATTTCGTTAGTTGACACACTTTCCGGTTTCATCATCATCATCATCATCATCATCATCATCATCATAATCGCAGCGGGTTTTCCTGTCAATAGCTTAAGATTACAGGCGACATAACCTTATTATTCCGATGAATAACCATGGACGGCGGCACCGGGGGGGAGGGGGGGGGGGGCTCAAGCCCCCTCACTTTTTGACTTGGGCCCCCCACTTTACGGCTATCAATAATTAAGTTGATATGCATATGTTTAACCGCCCCCCCCAACTTTTATAACTGTCCCGCCGGCCCTGATAACGATTGGGCTTTCCAAACTACTTTCCTCAAGTCGTCGCTAATAAAAGGAGTATTCAATCTTTTTCTCGGGAGGGAAAAGCCGTAATAAAAATTTTAGGTTTAAACAGTCTTAATACTTTAAACAAAGCACTGTATCCTTAACCCTTCGAACAGTAATACATTATTTCAAATACATGTTATTAATTGAATTGATTTCATATGGCACATATAAATAACATTGGCATTCTACCATAAACATTATTTCCGCATCATTAGTCTTTTCTTCCATAAATATATTTCTAATGCAAAATGGAAAAAACTCTTTTCGTGGAAATTTTGTTTAATGTTAGGCGCACGTGAGAACAAGGAAAAGTTATTTGCAAGTGTGGTAGAAGGACAAGTTCTTACTGTAAATATCTTACAAGGGGAACCCAGAAAGGATTTAAGCTCAGTCGAGCACCTTCCATAGAAATGACAATAGGGCAGACAAAAACTAGCAACGACTCTTCTGTGAGATAGAGTCTGTATAAAAGATAAGAGATCACCTACCACTAGATTGCGAACTCAATTTAGAAATCTGTTGAATCAAGAAAGAGTAGTTTGGGCGTTATCACAAGATGTGGCAGCAGTACTTCATTTAACATTCTAGACATAAGGTTCAGTAACCTTATATCTTTATTTAAATCTTCGTAAGCTGATGCAAATCTGTTTTGCTTGTGGATTTCATTGTACCTGCCCTAGGTCTAGTAACAATATACCATTTATAATAAGTGTTCGAATTGATAAACACTTTCTTCAAAACTGACTCGGGACAGTTGGGATCTGTCCACATTTTCTGACATAGTTTTATTTTTTTTAATTTAATAAAGTCTTAATTTCTTATGGTTTTAGTTTCTTGTGTGATGCTATCTTCTAGTGTTTATAAAGTTCTTGGTTTGCTAACATAAACCACTTATTTAAGATGTCTCGATAAGAAAATCCGAAGGACACAAATCCAGAGAATTTGGTGGCTGATCCAACCGGCCTTCGATGTCTAATCTATCTATGTTGAAATGTGTTTTCCAAATATCTGAACACACCATTAGCAAAATGTGATGAAGCCCCAATACTGTTAAAACCAAATATCTCACAGAATTGCTATGCTATGTCACCGATACGAGAGAATAAATAAGATTATAAGTAATACGTAATTAAAGATTAAAAAATGGGGTATTATAATAGCTTGTCTGTGATTCCAGTCTTTTGCACCACTTTTCTTTCAGTATTTACTTCAACGGGGCTGAACGCACGAGTAGAGGTACGAAGTAGTATAAAATAAAAATTTAAGCAAACATGTTACACAGAACCGTTTGTGTTTCATCCCCAGAGGAATTCATCAGGCTATATATGTATATAGTCATCCGCAGACACTGATTCATTGTATCAGAGCTATTCGGTGTGGTTAGATGAGCAAATGTAATTGAAACCCAACCGTTGTGTCAATAGTCGGGTCTGTAAACACTATGTCATTAGCATTAGCTAGAAAAGAAGGGAAATCTTAATGCATATGTATGTTTTACATACGCATTATCAGCTGCCTTTTGTGCTCTGTTCCTTTACGAACAACAATGTATTATCGCGAGAAACTGTCGGAAATCGCTGTTACCAGAATGCTCACGTAACAAAAAAGTGGAGAGCAGATTTTCTTAATTTACAACTCGCTCTACAGATCTAAAAATGACCCATCTGTACTGCCGTCCCCGGCCCATAACACCATCTTACCACTTATATTCTTATTTATTTTTTATAATTTTTACTTTTCAAGTTATAAATAAAATGAAATAAAGTAAAACCTCGTCGTAACAGATTATGGGTGTCCTGTCGAATGTAGACCCAAAGATTAAACTCTTCAATACAAAATGAATACCGCCATTGGATTGCCTGTAAATTTTACTCAATAAAAATTGTGTTTGATCTTGGTAAAGGGTTTTGTTTCAATCCCATCTTCGGAAAAAGAGACAGCGACACTATATAGTACATGTAGTACATGGAGGGAGGGAGAGAAAATATTTAATATATAAAGAAAAATCGATATGAGAGTAGATATGTGTATATACAATAAATAAATTTATCGAGACTCAATTTAAATTTCGATTTCGTTATTATGACTTGCCAGATTGAGATTTTTTCTTATTTCAACAATAATCGATTTGGAATATCGTTTATAGCAAAACTATTAAATCCGGCTCTGTTTTCGATTCAGTTTCTTTTTCCTTCTTGAAACAAATAGAAAATAGCTATTAGCGAATCAAGGAAGAGTAATCCCTTTTCACTCTCTTAGAGAATCAACCACAAACTCTCTCAGAAGACGTTGTTTGCGAGACGATGACAGAGAGGGGAGGAATTAGTATCATACTTTCATTTCCGGTATTGTTTTAACGTGAAATGTGATATTGTAAAATTACTTTTAAAAGTCACAAATTCGTCTTAAGATCTTATCTTATATGAATAGGGATTTTGTCCGTCTGTCTGTACGTCATTCACAATTTTTTTTAACATAATAAATACATTGCGAAATAATGGAGAATACTGCATTGAGCCGATCTAATATTCCCATCGAATCTAATCTAAATATACATAAATACGAATCTTTTCTAAGTATATTAACATCAAACCCTTTAAGTCTTACTTAAATATAATGATACATTATATATAGTAATATCTAAATTCAATCAAACAAAACCAGCTTTTTGTACATTTGCATATTTATTTTCTGTTTAAGTTTCTAATAAATTAATATTCTGTAATATATATTTGTAATTGGCATTGTCAAATTTTATTATATATTTACTAGCAGAGCTACCCGGTGTTGCCAAGGTTAGAGTGTGGGATAGCATCATATGAAACATCATGGTAGGGAGAGTTTACTTTAACAGAAACCTTGATGCTGTCAGCTAGATATCTTACTCACCGAGCTATTAAGATATATGTTTATACTCTTAAACTAACGCTAATAAATAGATTAATGTAATTGTGTAACCTGTTTGAAAATTGTCATTAGCTTCTTTAAGGGGCAGCCAGAGACGCAAAATACTTCCATTATGTTCACATGCAAATTGTGCATGTGAATACAATTATATTGAAAGTACACTTCCTAGTATGTCTTCGTTTTTAGGGGCAGACATACAGAGACGGAGATATTCTCCTTGATTATTTATTTATATATATATATATATATATATATATATATATATATATATATATATAATCATTTGAATCAAATGGAAACAGTTTTCAGTGTAGAAGTTGTGCCCCCCCCCCCCCGGACCATCTTATAATCATTTTTGGTAATTTATCTATGGTTTAAATTTCATTTGAATCTAAGGGAAAACAGTTTTCAATTGAGGGGGGGGGGCAGGAAACCTCCAGCGTTGAAGTGATATATTTCTTATATAGCCTATCTTATATGACCTTCACTGAGAGGTCAGTAGTCCACATGCCAATTTTCAAGCAATTCTGGTTTGGGTGAACATAAGTCACAAAGATCAGGCGGACACATACACACACAGAGGTACTATTTTATATATAGAGATTATATTTTTCTCCATAGTAATATTTTAATTATTAATGCAATTAATTAAAGAGATTTTATATAAAAAAACGATAGCGTTTAACAAACATTTTAAAACTTTCAGTTTCAAGGGAGATAATTACATGAAAACTTCCGGCAATGATGTTAAGAGAACAGATACTACACTTTGATCTTAGCCAAAAGCCTAATGAGCAATAAAAAAAATATTTTGTGACTAAACATTTTTAAATGAATGTTAAAAAACTCGATTTAATCGGAATTTATAAGTGTAGTATCGGTTCTGTTGTCATAAGACCGTCCTCCCAGGAATTACCTCCTCCGTTTTAATGGGGTGTGGGGGAATTCCCCCATGTATTACATTCCTCTTTATTACTAAATAGTTAAAATTAAAAACTGAAGGGACGAAACAGACATTTCTGTTCGATGTTCAATTGTGTTATAGGAATTATTTTAATATCTCGCTTATTTCGTTTGATTTTCGCACACATTTTTGATGAAATTAGTCTCAAATGGTATTTTTGATCACGAAAGAAAATTCTAATATACTTTTTAAAGACTTGAAAATCAAACTTCAAAGCAATGCCTTAATCGCTGGCAGCCATGTTGTAATTTCCTATTATTTTGTTTCACGCTTGACATATATAAAAAGGAAATGCATAGTGTACTATCTGTTGTGTTGTCATATCATCCTCCCAGACCCCAACGCCTCCTTGGGAGAGGAGCGTTCGTCATGATATCATTCTCCCAGGCTAGCAAAAATATGCGACCAGGGGAGCATATAGTTGCTAGTTTTATTAAAAGCAATGTGTGTTCATTGTTATTAAGCATGTTAGCTAATTAACAAATAGTGAATCATTTTTAAACTACAGAGAATTATATATTAAACTAGATGTAGCCCAGGAATCTTTTTAATTTCATTTTTCGTTTTATTTTCGTATTTTTAACTACAGTTTTTTGTGTGTTTTATTTTTACAAAATTATCATTTTTAATTGTATTACAATTATGAGAAAACTTTAAGTGTATACGCATTTCTCGCATTAACATAATTTTAATAATTACACATTGAATTATATGTATACTAGCAGGAAGATCCGACGTTGCTCGGGATTAAATGAGGCTCACTACAATGTACATTTTCACTCTACTCATAATATCATATTACCTTCCTTGTTTTTACTACCACTCTTCTCCATTTCGCCTCTTAATATAGTCAGAAGAAGTTGAAATTTTGTAAAACTCTCCAAATTAGTTTATAGTACATATGTTTAAATTGCATTAAAATCGGATATATGTCTTTGAAGTTTTAAGGGGGTTCTGTCCCTATGGGCCATAGAGAGATGACAGAAAACGCACACATACAGACATTGAGTTGTATATGTAGATAGATTACTATTAATCAAATCTTTATTGAAATAAAATATGCAATAGCGAAAAATTAAACAATTTTTTTTAAATCCTATTTTTAAAAAATAATCATGAAATGAAATCCACTAAAATGGATTTCAGTTACTTCATAAACAAGTCAGTCATTTTAATCGTTTTTAATATTTGAAAAAAGAATGAATTATTTCGTTACTATTCGACATTTGAAAGAAATTTGGAAGCATTTAAACTGTTAAATAGGAAGTCATTTAAACTGGCTTTAAATTTCTTAGCAAATCCTAATCTATTAAAATATTGAATGTTTTAAAAGCTATTTACATCCAATAATTTTATAAATGGAGATTAAAACAACAATTTATTATAACTTAATTCGGTTAAATTAATAATTTCATAACCAAACGATTCCATAATAATTAAATTTAATTTTCAAAATTCTATTGTTTTCGAAATCGGTTGATAAGAAAAAAAAGCCAAGCAAAAATGAAATTAAAACGCTTTCGCCTTTTGGCTAGGAGCAGAGTGAGACATCTGTTCTGATACTTACACTTAATCTTTTCTGTTCTGTCATTGAAGGAGAAACCCTTTTATACGGAGACAATATTTATTTTTGTTCTAATTCAGAGTGCCTCTTTTTGGAATGCTAAATGTTCTCGATATTAAAAATATTGTGTCTAACTCTCGTGGGGAGGCAAGTAAATAGGGACTTCCGGGCAACATCGCGTAGGTACAGCGAGTACATTATTTTATTTTATTTTTTCGTCTTCCAGAATTGCCCTTTTCCTGAAGCGGATTACCGAAAAGAGCAATGCGAAAAATACAACCGACGAACTTTTGCAGGAAGAAGTTACAGATGGGAATCGTTTATTAATCGTAAGTAAAAACGAAATATTCTTCACTTTTTTATTTATTCTGGGAAGCAAGAATTCCGGGAAATTGGATCATTTTTCATTTTGACGAGTGATGTATTTATAAACTCGTTTATTTTTTGTTATTTCTTTTTATTTTGTTAACTTTTTGTCTGTTTTAGTTTTCTTTTGACTTCTCTATTTTATAATTCCAACTTGTTTTTCACGTGCTTCTGCAGAACGGGACCCATATCGACACGAATGTTTCCGATTGTTTACGTTTGCGATTTACAAAACAGACCGGAAATTACCAAATTGAATTTATGACTTGAAGGCCGCGAAAAAAAGTGTCAAAAGTCGGATCACACTAAGAATGTGAATGTAAAACCAAAAAGAATTAGGTTAAAGTTGGGGTTTGAAAACAAAATATAACACCTTAAAAAATAAAGTTGAAAAATCTTGCTAAAAAAAAAAAAGAAAGTTTATTCACTTACTGATTTCAAGAAAATGATTAAGCCCATTGTTAACACCTGACCTTAAATAACGAATGAAAAGGTTGTTTCATTTAACGTCGATACTAATTTAGTGTTCAGCCTTTTCCGGTTTGTTCTGTGAATCGCAATCGGAAACAATGATATTCGTCCTGTTCTGTAGAAATAAAATACCGTTTTTCCTTCCATAATAAATGAATATATTGTCAAAACATTCCGCCCTTTGCACGTTTCAATGTATGTTGATGAATCCTCGTTTGTAACTATACGTTGACGTGTTGTGTTCTCTCTACCTATATATCTATCTATTTATTAAGAGCGAAGGATGATAAAGAGAAGAAAAAATAATTAGAATAGTCCATTATAAACAAAAGGACACATCAGCACAGACAGTAACACTATTTAAACCGTGTGGGAGAACAAAAAATAGAGTGAAAAAAAACAGAGAGCGCCTAGTAATGGATTCTGTATTTATTTTTAATATTAAACTGGCTTTGCAAGCACACCTTTTCCTGATTGAGTTTAGCCTGAGCGCAATGGGTGACCCAAACGGGTCACATTTTTTTCTAGTATATTATAAATTGAGGCGACTGGTTTCTGATACATAAAAAACGAGTGCAAACATAGATCGCATACAATTAACTTGGCACAACACTGTCGAATACACCAGCTATTCCCATAACAAAAATATCGATTTAAATATTTGTTTAAAACATTTTGCAGATCTTTCTTCCTGCACGACTAGTTTCTTTCATCTGGACCACATATGAACCATCGCGCAACCATTTTGAGAATCATTTTTCGTTGCTGGACATATAATTTGAAGTAACTAGAAGAACACGGACACACCGAATATTCACATGCTCATTTTATTTATAACTCTCACGAATTCTTACAGTCTACGCGACATTAATCGTCAATATTTCCTTGGTTCTGAGAATCGTCTCTGAAGAACTTCCGCACGCGATCATTAGTCGTCACCAACTGATCTGCTTAACTCTTACTAGTTCAAACAAGCCCTTTCTCATGTCGTGTCCCGACTCAGCAAGCAGAGGCTCTGATATTTCTCTCGACTTCATTCTTTAAATCGCACATTCCCTTTCAAAATAATCTGAAAAGGCACCGCTTAAATTCATTTATTTTTTTATTTTGAGACATGAAATAGTTGAATCTCGTCTTATGCATTAAAGGTCTCTCGTCTATGTTTCGGAACTTTTTCTTAGATGAATATTGATAATTTGGATTTTTTCGGACTACTATTATCATCTTGAGTGTTATTCTGACAACGTCTCGGCCGATGTAACCTCCGATCTTCTTCAGGTACGTCTTGTCAAACTCGAGAATATTTACGTCAAACTCGATAATCTGTACGGAATTTCGAATGGAACACTTTAATCCCTCGGAGTAACTCGACCTGGTATTAGTCTTGTAATTCGTAATTTTATTCAGTGTCGCTCGTACCGAGGATTGAAGCTTCAAATTTCAAAAGACTTTCACTTAGAACTGATTATTACTTACTACTTATATTCGTTGCACCACGAGTCTTTGAGTTTGATAAGACGCACCTGAAGGCCGAAGGTTACATCGGCCGAAACGTTGTGAGAATAGCATCCAAGATGAGAACAGTAGTCCGAATAATGCAAATAATAGAAAGTTTCTCTTCTAGTTTGAAAACTCATCTACCACTAATCTTTTTTATTTACTAATTGTCTTTTTGTCTTGAATCATCCATCAATTAATGATGAAACTATTAAACTTCCTTATGTTTTATCTCGTGGATGATTGTATATGCGACACGTAAAACATGCATATAGTTCATGGTACTCCACCAACCAGAGCAGTTATGCCTTCCCATTGTCAAATATATATGATCATCTGCGAACCAGATCATCAGTTCGTCGATAAGTGCAACTGGAACTACTGCTACCCGTGGAATATCAGGATTTGTGGTCAAGGTTAACTAATTAATCACTACTTATCAAGGAGTAGGGTTAATGAGATTGGTAGATTATCGGATGAATGATGATGAATATTATGAGAAGATTGAAAATAATGAATGGAATGAATAAAATGTGATGACTTATAAGGATGGTTTATGACAAGTCTTTGTTGACATTAGATTTAACGATGGCCACGTTGTAGCCCTCAGGAAAGCAATATTGTGACAACATGATGTTTGTATACTAATGAGTCAACATTTATCAAGGCCAAAAGCCATTCGATGATAAAGTTTCATGAGATTGTCAGCTGGACGACGAACAACACCATACGAGGATTGAAAAAAATAAACGGAATGGACAGAATTTGACTACAGAAAAGGGCGGCTCGACACGTATTTATTGACATTGGACATTGATAATGTTGTAGTTCGCAGAGAAGCAGTCGTATGGTAATGTGTTCCACCGATGGTAAGCTCTCAGAAAGAAACTCTGTTAATGGAAATTCCATTTGATGTTAGGCACGCGGAAGAAGAAATGGAAAATTCTTGGCAGTGGTGGTAGAGAGACGAAGTATTGCTGTGAACGTTTTACAAGAGCTTAAAGCTGAGTTGAGCACTTTTCATAGAAATAATGATAGAGTAGAAAAAGACTTCTGTGAGCAAGGATCTGTAGAGAAGAGAAATTTACCATTCTTTTAGGGTTTTTTTTAAATTTTAATTTTGAATTCTTTGAAATTGTTGAAGAATGTTGAATTCAATTGATATTCATTTTCATTCAAATAATATTAAATAAATATTTCGAATGAATCTAATTAGAACGATAATAAAATAAAAATTCCGGATCTTCATTTGTTGATTATGAATTTTTATCACGAACGATTTTAATTTTAATTATTTACAGACGGAACTATACAAGCATATATTTATGAAAAACCAGATTCTTTTTAGTTATGGAAGGCCATAATAACATAAACAACATACATTTCGTCAGCTCTGCTCAACACTATCCCAGTCTTATAATACAGGTGCAACACCGATATTCCGGCAACTGGTGGTCTGTCACCTTTTTAAATCCGGACAAAATAATGAGAGAGAACTTGATAATCATGTTGCCGCCAGACAAGTTTACTGGGCGACCAACAAACGTATTTATATTACACTGCGCCTGCTGGTGATAGTCTCCCTTTATTTTTAGATTATATCTTATTGTTGCATAAATGTAATCCTAGTTATGCCTTTAGATGCAGATTCAAGGGCAGTCGTGATGTCATTCATTTATTTATCTCATTTCATATTTTCACTTTTATTTAATTTCTTCTTTTTTAGTTTTCTAGCAATTACTGGTGCTTTAGGGACATGGTAGGTGCATACTTAGTTAGTAAGGGGGTGTTGATAAATTATTATTACGGTGAAATCGGATATATCGGCTAACCGGTTAATCCGACAAGGCTACGTAGAGGAGGGTCCGGAAATTTGGTATGCACCTCTGGATTGCAAATCACACGTATTTCATTAATGCCTTTTTCGGTAGTTCGTGTTTCGCTCCATTTCTTTTTCTGATGGCTTTTTCTCGACACTCGTTTTTTCTGTTTTTCTATTGAACATGTTTACGGACATCTGTCATGGCGTAATTTATGTATATCTAAATTCCATATTCTACGCATATATTCCTATTGTAACTGCTGATGTAGTATTATTAGATTGGAAAAATATTCAGGAATTCTGTGCGAAAATAAATCCAAATAAACCAGTGTGTATTATTTGGATAATTCGGAATACTATTCTCATCTTAGATTAGATTATCACAGCGTTTCGGCCGATGTAACCCCCGACTTTCTTCGTGAATTTTTATCTCGGAAATTAATACGGAATTTCGAACTGAACCATTTATATAATCCAGAGAGGTAGCTTATTCTTGTTTCCTCAGTCATGACCGGGTAGAAGTGTTAATTTTTATTTTATTCTGGGTTATTATCACCTCTACTAAGGCTTGAACCTTCAACCTCCAGACGATTGTCATACGAACCCGTGATGTAATTGTTAAAGGCGTTCATTAACAATCAGTTCTAAGTGGCAGCCTTTTGGATGTTGAAGGTCTAATCCTAATTACAGGCGATAATAACTATGAATAACATAAACATGAACCCTTCTACCTGAGTATGACTCTTGCAACAAGACGAGTGGAGTAAGTTTATTGCTAACTGCCTGAGGCGCCTCGACCGGAGGATGCCGACAATGCTGCCTAGGCAATTGTTAATAGGCCAAAGGAGCGCTAGCTTGACTCTCTCTACCTTCCGGCCTTGTGTCACATCTTCCTGCGGTGGGAAGAAAGTAAATACTAGCGTGAAAATGTCATTTCAGTCGGAAACGTGATAGGATCTTGTCGAGGTATGTCGAAAAGAACTGTACCCGTCGAAGTTTGCATTTAGAGTTGTATCTTTCTTAGATTCTTCCTGGGAGATTCATACCAAAATTTACGAACAGCCAGGAATTCATTATTTTCACACTTCTTAAGTCTGTTTTCTTTTTCGTCTTTCTTAAAACGATTAATTCATTTGCCTCTTTTTTTCTACTTAATGGTACGTGAGAGATTTTAAAAAAGAGCTTTTGATAACTTAAAAAAAACTTTTCTAAAGGACAGTGTGGTTAGCCCAACTTCAACAGCTGTTTCTTTTCTGTTTTTTTCGCTTCTTTTTCATCCGGGATTGAAACTAACTCTCTATTCAATTCCCAGTGCATTTCGTGTAAGTAAAACTTCTGCTGGATCTGCTGAACGCGGTAGGTATTATTCGCTCTCCGTGACCTTTACGGTTTCTATCAGATTTACAAGCTGCATTATTAATTTTAAAGATCAGATTCCGAGTGAAATACAGTTAGACGCAATCTTAAAGACGTAGGCCACTCGCCCTAACAGAAGTCTTCTTTTACTTCTATTTCCAAAAGTTATTTCATTACATGCATTTGATGCCACTGACTGAACCATATTTATTGTCCGGCAATTTTTCTGACCACAAAGTTCTTTATGGGAATCGAAGGGTGTGCCACTGAATAATATTAGACTCCCACCAGTCGGGACAGTACGACTCTCACCCTAACACTGCTTCCCAACAATGAAATCTTTCACACGGAGAGGTTCAAGTATATGTACATGCAATAAATTACGTATGTTCATATGTCTCCTAATCTCTCTCCGTGTATCTCTCTCATATATATATATATATATATATATATATATATATATATATATATATATATATGTATATATATATATTTATATAATTATATAATTATATATATATAATTATATAATTATATATATATATATAATTATATTTATATAATTATATATATATA
>OY744522.1:102047699-102065199 GCA_963556195.1 Sepiola atlantica | reverse complement strand
CGGAAGATCATCCGTGACAAAGGGAAAATGTTCTGTTCCAGTGAGTGAGGAACGGTAAAACCGTATACTTCTCCAGCCCTGAAAATACTTTTAGCAAGTACTTTAGTATAACCTGTTAAACCACACATGTGATGGCACAATACAACAATATGCCCATGTGCGGAGTTTTGTTCTCAAGCATGCGGCGAAGCTCTCCGCAGTTTGTACATGGATGGATAGAAGATACATATTTCATGCCGGTGTGATGGTACGGAAATGCGTTGGTTTGTTGAGCTCGTGCCTAAAATCGACATTTTAGTTGTGGTCACGTGGCTTTTCTTTCTTTCATTCCCAGCATCGAAACATGAGAAGTTTGAATGATGTTTGCCTCTTCATTGGACCGAATGGGGAACAATAAGGAAAGAAATTTGTTGAAAATTCTATTCACGTTGTTATTTCTTCTTCTTATCCTGCCACCTGGAAAATTCGGATCATCGGTGTCGAAAGCAAAGACGCCTATTTAGTTGAGAGATGTGTCGTTAAAGAAAACCCTTAACACCAAGTCCGTATAATTAGGGAGACAAATAATATTGAGATATTCAGTGTAAAGTGTCAGGTTTCAAGCATCATCATCATTGTTTTAACGTGAGGAGATTAAAGCCTTTTAAAAAAGGGGCGATAATAAACACGATTGACTGCCTGACAAGCGTTGTCGTCGCGTTCAAAAGCGCAACATAAACATTTGAGAAAAAGAGAAGCGTCCGAATGGGGTTTACAAATAAATGACTAAACAGACGTTAATGATGTATCGTGACTACTGATGAAAACCCGTTAAATCACAACGTTTCGTTGACGTTGTATTTTTGACGGCATTTTTAAAACTAATAATATGGGGTTCAGTGTTGAAAGCAGGAGTTTCTTGGGTTTGTCACTTTTACCAGACGGCGCAGAGACAGGTCTGCCATTATATATATATATATATATATATATATATATATATATATATATATATATATATACTATAGTGTTGTTGAATATGACAGACAACTTATGTCTGGATAAATTTGTGAGGATCCTTTCCATTTGACGAATCAAAATCTTTGTTTCAGTGGGGAATTGGCTGATGAATCTGCCATAACTGTAGGTGTCCCAAGTACTTTCAGGCCAATCCGGGTCCATGTTCAGGGGAATCAGGTAAAGACCATGGTGTTACTGCTAATATTAATAGGTAGTTTTGGAGGGGAATTATATTATTAATACGGAACTAAAGTTAGAACTATAAACATTTTAGAATGTTATAATTAGTGTTAAAATTAATTCTGTTAATGGCTGTTATTTTTCGTGGTGATGTATAACGCTTCTAATATATGAAGTTTTAGTTTATTATTGGTATGTTCTAATATTGTTGTGTTTTCTATTAAGAGTTTTCGAAATTGTGCCTGAAAGTACTTGGGACACATACAGTTATGGCAGACTCATCAGCCAATTCCCCACCGAAACAAAGCGCTGATTCGGCAAATGGAAAGGGTCCACACAAGGATATCCAGACATGAGTCGTCTGTCATATACAACAACACTTGTATTACAGAGAAAACTCTGCCTAAATATATATATATATATATATATATATACATATTTGAATATTTTATATATATAAGCTCTATTTGATATTGAGCACTTTTTATAAGCCCGGTTGAAATTCTTTGGATTCCTATTCTGTGGATGTTAACCTTGCCTGGATTATTATTTTATATATATATATATATATATATATATATATATATATATATATATATATATATATATATATATATAGCATAGATTTTCATAGCGTCACTGGAGCTCGTTAGATCTACATTCTAAT
Organism: Sepiola atlantica; assembly: GCA_963556195.1. Lineage (NCBI taxonomy): Eukaryota > Metazoa > Mollusca > Cephalopoda > Sepiida > Sepiolidae > Sepiola > Sepiola atlantica. The sequence goes on along the minus strand of OY744522.1, from coordinate 102,063,356 downwards.
GTTTGATTGCGACGCCAGTTTTAGAGGAAAAAAGGTAAATTAAAGTTGAGCACTGTTAGGAGATATTTAAAATAGACATATACTTAGCCAAAAAGCCAGACTCCGAGTAAGTTCGTCGAGTTCTTTAGTTTGTCTTGATGTTTACACTGTAATCGGCATATATATCACGTCTGCTTTTGGACACTCATACGTCGAAATCGACGGGAGAGTCCGTCATATATATAATATTAAGTAGAAATAAAACATATCTAGACAAGAGTAAGTTTGAGGCTCCCAAAAATCATGCTAGAATTGTCCACATTCATGTGTTGCGTCACATGTAAAGCCGTTGATTAACAATCAGATTTATGTGACAGTCATCTGTAGGTTAAGGGTTCAATCCTTACTACACACAATAATAACTAAAAGTGTCATAAAATTAACACTTCTACCCGACCATGATTGACGGAACGAGAACAATCTACCCCCGTGGATTAAATAAAGTATTCAGTTCGACATTCCGTACAGATTCTCGAGTTCGAAAATATGCAGCTAAAGAATGTCGGTTGTTACTATTTAGTTGCGAGATCTGTCGTTAAAGAAAACTCTTAACACCAAATGCGTATAACTAGGGGCACAAGTTATATTGGGATATTCAGTGTAAAGTGTCTGGCTGCAAGCGCCATCATCATTGCTTTGAAGACATTTAAACTCCTCTACGACTGACTGAAAACCTGGCGCTACTTTGGCTTGATATCTACAAAGAAAAAATCTACTCCGTACGCCTTTCATTTTTCTTATATACGAATATTCGCGTCAAACCATTATGTTTTAATTTCTTGTGTTTGTGCTTCGCTGTTGGGATAGATAAAATTTTGATGATGATTTAGGAAAAAAATACGAAAATTGAGATTATTTAATTTGCGTAAGCTTTCATTTCGTCAAAATAGATTACTAAGGCTTCAGCAACTTTTCGTTGAATAATAAACTTAAGTGTCGCACAGTTTCTTCTTTGACCGTGAAGGTAAGAGTTCCAGGCTCGGTAACCAAACATTCTTTCGAAACCGATCAGAAGAGTTTTCCTTGCTCTTGTACTGTGTTAATTGCAATATGACAAAGTGTAGATATCATACCAAAGTAGATTCATGACACGTAACTAACAAGCAAAAGCGGCATCGAAAACCTTTTACCCAATACTTGTAGAAGCGAAGTGTACACTTCTGTGCCGAATCTGCCAGAATTAATAAAAAGAAATAATAATATTTTGAACCAATCAGCGGATTTTTCTGAATTTATAGAAATTGTCCTTTGGGAGTCACTTCGACCGCATATAAGGCCAGATTTTTCATTCAACTTGTTTAGCCCAAATCCACGAGAGAGCTAACATCGTCATTTCTCCCTCTGTAGAGCCTTGGAACGCTGAGAATGCCTTTTCTAAACTCACGCACATATAGCCACACTGATACCTACGCACACACAGACACAATGCATCAACTCTTTCACTGTCTTACGCACACTAAAGAAGACACACGCACACACACTGCTTGAATCCCCTTTCAATGTCGTTTGCTGATTGCAAACAAATTTATAAACTGTCATACTTCATACATTTCTCACTGAACTTTCTAATATGAAAACAAATAATGATTGACTCTATTTAGTAACTTTCAATGAGATGTAATTTACGTAATTGAGTGCGGACATTTGATTACTATTTTCCAGACCCGTGGACAATTCGCAGCCTTTAAATTATCGACTCAGGCTTCCTCGATATCTCAACTAATGAATCCCACTTTTCGGCAAGGACACTCAAATATGAACAATTATTCTATGTTTTCCTATATTTGTATACTTCCATTTTAAACATATCTAAAATATCTTTCATGAATTTATGCTTTTGAGTCCATTATTTTGTCTGTTGATCATATAACATTTCTCTCGCTCTCTCACACATTTGAATATTACTTAAAACTGTTTTTCTTTAAAATGTTTCTATAAAACTGGGCTCTCCCAAAATAATCCTCCATAAATTAGAACCCTAAAAAGGGTCCCTCCAAATACTATTAAATTCCATTTGAGTCTAAAATGTTTAGTGTTTGTTGTTGGATATTCTTTGTGATTGGTGTCGCCATCTTTAATTTAATTCCTTGTGGTTGGAAGATGTTTTCGGATAAATGGTGCATTTAACAAAGTAGATATAGAAAGTAAGCATAACTAGTAGTGTGTATGGTGATGATGATGGTGGCTGACGTTGTAATGAAACTCCTATTTATCTACGTCCCACAAAGTAGAATATGACACAAGGTCGGAAAGTGGGAATTGGCACTCTACAGGAAGAGTACGGAGTTTCTTTAAAAATTGCCTGGGCAGGGCAGCTCAGACAGTAAACAATAAACTTACTCCTCACCAAAGAGTGGGGGGGGGGCAAAGAAACTTGATTAGTGAACCTGGTAATGAAATGACGTGGCGAACAGGAAGTGACGATCTACGACGCGATACGTAAAATAAAGAAAAAAGACGAGATATTTTCTCTTGAGTTTTGTCTGCGAAGCGAATCAGACGTTTCAGGGTTGGTCCTCCCCTCCACAATCATACGGAAGACGGGTCGGGAAAAACTAATACTGTACGGTGTAATGTAAAATAAACTTTTAAAACGCCAAAATGTTGATGGTTGAAGAAGAGACAAAACTGGTACTACGAATAACATTATATAAACAGACGTGTAATGCTACCGCTTCTATCACAGAAAGAGAGAGTTACGGCCATACATTCGCTGCAACTACAGCCTAAGATACTTCCGTTATGCTCCATGAATACGAACATGCTGAATATTTAAAACATCAATTTATTTGATTCTGAAAACTATTCGCGACGGTGATTAATTAGATAGAAGCCCCAAATGAGTGTTTGCGTACCATTACTGCTAAACACTAACCGCTTACTATTTCAAATAACATATTTATGCGTAACACCACATGCACACAGCTTACATCGACCGAAACGTGAAAATAACAAGCAAGATGAGAATAGTAGTCCAAATAATTTAAACCATACAAGTGATCAATCCTCATCTCAAAAATCTATTATTTACTACAGTATTACATGTAAGATGCCGTCATCCCCAATTTGCCCAAATACCCGACATTTGGTTGGTTCCTATGAATATTTTGCTCACACGAATAATGATTACATAACAAACTTCAGCAAACAATGCTTGTAAAATATAGTGTTGCGCGACTGATTTTGATAACTTGACATGTTTTTATGTATATTATATGTTCCCACATGGTAACGTTGCCATGTGAAAGGCTAATGTTGAAACGCCATTTTTCTTGAGAAACAGTTCATTGCACCAAATCTTTGTCAATTATTTTACTATTAGTTCGGGGGAAGAGAGGTTTCAAGTCTGTACTAACTTACTGTTTAAGTAAACAATAGATTAGACGAGATTAAACCAGGCTGACTGATTTCAAATGAGAATGTAACATACGATAAATCACTGCATAATTGAGGGAAGATCAAATAGACGGGGAAAATTCGCACGATTTTAGAAGCCAACTACAAACACGATTTCCAAAATGTTTCATTTTCTCATGTCTACAAACAAAAGCTTTAATATTAAAATTCATAATTAGCAAACCAATTGATCAGATCTTTGAGTGAGTGTTATTTATAGTTATTTATAAATGCAATGTGTAATAAAATCACAACCCAAAAGCCTTTGTTTTGTGTGGACTTGATATACCAAACTTAATTAACGACCATACACATGTTGTATCGTAACACGCGCTTGCTTTACCTACATTGGGAAATTGAAACAGCAACAAAAAACACTAGGAACAGATAATTCTGTGCGAATTGTTAGCCATGTTGTTTCGGCGGGAAAGTTTCATTGTCCCTATTTATTTGCCTCTCCAGGTAGGAAAAAGGCAGATACAATATCTGTTTTTAATGTGATGAAATCTAGCACCCCAAAAGGAACACTCTGGATTGGATTTAAAATAAAAATTGACTTAGTCTAGAAGGTTTACCTCTTTCACTAACAGGACGAAAAAAATGAAGTGTAGTATCAAACCAAATAGCACACGTTTCTACTAACCAAAAGCCAATCGATCTTTCATTGCCTTTGCAGTATATATTTTACTGTGTCTTCTGTTGGGTTTTCTTATACGAATAAGTTTGAAAGATACTACATATAATATGGGCATGTGTATGACCGTAAAGAGAATCTGGTGGAGAGCCTCCAATTTGAAAGCTTTAGTTGGCATTGCTCCCAGATCATCTCTGCCCGGCGTTGTGGTACCTGCCAGGATCCCCTCTATAGGTTAAATAGAATTTGTCTCTGACATGACACTGAACACATTCGGACACCCTTGGGCAAGGTGTGCGCCTCTACCTCATCCCACCACTCCGAAATCTATCTTTCCTAGCTCTTTCTATTTTTTCTGCTTACTCTGTCTCCAAACTCTATCAACTACTCAAACTCTCCCTAACCGTTATGTGTATGACACAGAACTTTATCCAATTGTGAAGCACAAATTGTGGAGCTTTAGAAAGTGTGGAGTCACTGCTTAATTATAATTCTTCCCAGGTCTACTCTGACCCAGACTAGTGGTAGTACCTGTCAGAGTCGCATCTATTCGTTAAATATAAACAATCCTTTCTACAAAATAAATAAATTCATACACCAATCGTTGGCAAAAACATTTGTACGGTTTCAATATAAAATGACCGAGCGAAACTGTACAAATGTTTTGCAAATAATAAAAACTGAAGGCTGACATGGCGTAAAAACCAACAACAAACCAACATGGAACTATGGAAAAGGATGTGTCATTGAATGTTAACCTGGCCGATTGAACTCACCGATTCACATCGTATCGATATGGCAAATTTGGTGTGAATCCACTAAGTAGTTTCAGAGTTAAAAGCAAACAGACAGACTTAGATATTAGTATCAAATTCTATCCACATTTTGTTAGACTGTTTTCATTTTAATGTTCCCCTCAAGAAAAATTCCAACAACTTTAAAAAACGGGTTCTTTGAATGGTTCCTGCTTTAAAAACATGTGCCATCCATCTGGTATCCGAAAGGAATTTTGATACATTTTCTTATTTATATTATTTTGGTTTCCTCCGACCTGACTGACACTATAAATGCGTATAGCGACTGCTACTTGACTTCAGTCAACAACACTTAAGCCATTCAGATTGAGTGAATGAGCTGCAGATGACATGCATATCTAGCAAACTTATTCTTGTCGAAAAGGCGTTGAATGCATACATCTAACATAGATCAATTACGTTAGCCACATTCTCAACATTTATAACTCTTTCACTGCCAATATTGACAAAGGTGTCTAAAATTAAATTGCTATATTACTGCCTCATGAACACGGTATCATAGAAAGTGTATTTATGTTGTGTATAGTTCATTTCATCATGGGTAATGAGTGGTTATCGGGGCCAGGAAAATAGAAAGTGTATGTATGCTGTGTATAGTTCATTTTATCATTGGTAATGAGTGGTCATCGGGGACAGGAAAATAATTCATTGCAACGCTATAGAAACCTCGCAATAAGATAGTATATACCTCAACCAAATACCACGATTTCTAACCTTACAAGAACGTTCAGTAGTCGAGGGCGACCTGCAGATTTTCTTTTTCATCGCCTAATACATCGATATGTAAGGGAGGGTGCCACTCCTTCCCCTGTATTGCTCTACTTACCCTTAATCATCACCTTATAATGTTAAGTGTTTAACAAATACACATCAAGTATGATGCTTTAGTCTTTGGTATCATTTAACGGGGGATTTACCGTCAGTCACATGGCCCAATAGCGAAAACTCGAACCATTATGCCAAATGGACCATTCAACAGGTATTTTTATGTACTAAACAGCGAGTATTTAAAGAAGTGTTGATGAGTGCAACTTTAAAAACAACTTTGAAAATTAATGTTGCTCTTGCTGTTGACTATTATTTAACGTCACATGTGTTTTGTTTTTAATTCTGTGCAATAGTCCCTATTGCACAGAATTAAAAACAAAACACATGTGACGTTAAATAATGTGACGTCCAAAGCTAGCCATAGCGTCTACCCCCTGTATGTAACACGATGTAACTTTAATATAGGTTAATATTATCGTCATAACTTTTTACCATTCAAAAGTTGAAACATAAAATAAACTGCTGATGATTTTTTCAGCGTGGTAAAATAATGAAAATGAGAAACTAAAAACGTGTTTACATTATTGACGCCTTAAAACAATATTCCTATGTAGTGACCATTTTGCGCGCTGATAGTCTATCAGAGCGCGCAAAATGGCTACTACATAGAAATGTTGTGTTTAATGAATCTAACAAAAATCAAGTAATGGTCAGATGTTCACGTAATTTTCAATACTTGTTCACTATTGGACTAATTTATCTTTATAATGCTGTTTACGTCAAATATATTAGGGAAAATATTCTTTCTACGTGATTCCTCTCCTTATTTTATTTATGAAATCTGAACAAAATATATTCAAGTCGATCGAAATTTTGAAGAACATATCAGATTTACCTTTTTTGTTTGAATCGTGCTGTGTTTTGGTAAAGTTTGAGTGAATTCATGAATAAAAAGTAGATATAAATACAATATTATTATGTTTTGAAACTTTTTACTATATTTTCTCATTAATATACACTATGATCTGTTAAATTGCAAAGAAAAAATGTTCTAAACAATAATTGTTTTTAAGAGATGTTAATTCATTTAAATGACTTCATCATTTAGAAATTTTAATGTTTAAACATCTATTTTGAAAATACGGTTTCCCATTGTTTAAAAATATTTGAATATAATATAATCATAACTGGGATTAATAGTTAAAGACCGACATCAGCTTCGGCCTAATAATTTATGCTTCATAATACAATGTTTATTTGCTAGAGGTAAACAAGCTTTTCGTCGAATTCCTTTGACGTTGTCAAACTATGGAATACCGTAATCGACTTTATTAACGTGTCAACTAGTAAAGAGAAAGTAGTCGCTTTTGCATACACACGTGTGTCAATGCATTGTTCTGTTTACGAGGGTCTTTTAGCTTACATTCTTTAGCCTAAAGAAAACTTTGTCTTTGTACGACAAAAGTATGTATTATATACTTTTTATCATTTTTTTTTCCTAAATTCTAATGTTCATCCATTCAAACTTTTCTTTCGAATTTTAATTTTATTCTGCAAAATGCGACCTGACTTAAAACTTATTTTCACTTTAAAATGGTCTAATTTATTTTTAATTGACAAATAATATTGTTAATCTTTAACAAACCACAAAACTTTTTCAATTAACATTTTTAGTTTGATTTTTAGTATATATAAAATTATAATAAAACGTTAACAAAACAAAATAATAGCAAACATCGTTACTTCCATGAGTCCTTTCAAACTATTTTTTATATTTATTTTGATGAAATTCAAACATTTTTTCCCTTAAACGTGTTCACGTCAGTTATATTTTTTAGCTATTATAAGTGTAGGATTAAATTAAAGTAATTTGTTTCCCTTTTGCTAATCCATACATATTTAACATTTCACATAATTATCTCATTTTTTGTTTAAACAATAGCCCCCGCCGTAGAAAAAAGCGGATTTCGTACTTATATCTGAAGATAAAGAGTAAGTTCATTTCCTAGTTCGATAAGGTAATCTTTAAATAAACTATTTTACTTGAAAACAACTTCCTATAAGTATAACTTTATTTTAGGGAAATTTAAAAACACAATAAAAGTAACGCGGATGTATGGATTGTTTTAAAAGCGCAAACCCCGGTGACGTCAGAGATTCTGTTTTGTTTTCGATATCCCAACTGTACCAATAAACACTTCTCTCCTTTGACCATCAACGCTTGGACCTTCGCTTTGCCTCAGTTGTAATGAATTGCTCTCTCATTGAGAAATCCTCCTGCTTTGATAAGAACTGGCTTTCATTCGAGACCTGAAATAAAAGACTTACATCAAAGCTGTTGGTTGATTCATTCTACCTTGACAGAGTAAAAAATCGATTTTGAAATCTAATGGGAGATGATCTCTACTCTTTCCTACAGCCTCTTTCTCACAGAAAATACGTTGCTAGTCTTTCTCTACTCTATCGTAATTTTCATGCTAGGTGTTCCAGTGATCACTAGTCTTTAGTTCTCCCTGTAAAACATTCACAGCATAAACTCGTCTATCTACACCCACTGCAAAAAATTTGTTTCTTCCTCAAACAAATTTTTTTTTCAAGAACTTCCCATCTGCGGAACACAGTATCATGGAGCTTCTTCTCAGTTGACTACAACATGGTAGTTTGCAAGTCCAATGTTAAATTTAGAAATATGTGAACCAGCGCCCCCCCCTCGCTATAGGTAAACTATCAACTTCTATTCAATGAATAGTTTACAATGAAATAGTGGTAAACTATCAACTTCTATTCAATGAATAGTTTACAATGAAATAGTGGTAAACTATCAACTTCTATTCAATGAATAGTTTACAATGAAATAGTGGTAAACTATCAACTTCTATTCAATGAATAGTTTACAATGAAATAGTGGTAAACTATCAACTTCTATTCAATGAATAGTTTACAATGAAATAGTGGTAAACTATCAACTTCTATTCAATGAATAGTTTACAATGAAATAGTGGTAAACTATCAACTTCTATTCAATGAATAGTTTACAATGAAATAGTGGTAAACTATCAACTTCTATTCAATGAATAGTTTACAATGAAATAGTGGTAAACTATCAACTTCTATTCAATGAATAGTTTACAATGAAATAGTGGTAAACTATCAACTTCTATTCAATGAATAGTTTACAATGAAATAGTGGTAAACTATCAACTTCTATTCAATGAATAGTTTACAATGAAATAGTGGTAAACTATCAACTTCTATTCAATGAATAGTTTACAATGAAATAGTGGTAAACTATCAACTTCTATTCAATGAATAGTTTACAATGAAATAGTGGTAAACTATCAACTTCTATTCAATGAATAGTTTACAATGAAATAGTGGTAAACTATCAACTTCTATTCAATGAATAGTTTACAATGAAATAGTGGTAAACTATCAACTTCTATTCAATGAATAGTTTACAATGAAATAGTGGTAAACTATCAACTTCTATTCAATGAATAGTTTACAATGAAATAGTGGTAAACTATCAACTTCTATTCAATGAATAGTTTACAATGAAATAATGGTAAACTATCAACTTCTATTCAATGAATAGTTTACAATGAAATAGTGGTAAACTATCAACTTCTATTCAATGAATAGTTTACAATGAAATAGTGGCTCTTGTGCCCAAGTGTTGACCTGAAAATTAAGAAACGCAATGATTGCAACTCCCGGAAGTAAATGAACCGAAAAGTACCAGAAAGTCTCTTTTCACCCGAAATGCTTAGCATTTATTAAACAATAAGAAAATACTTGTAAAAGATTTCGTGAGATATACGCACTGACCTGTTTGCTTGGCCGCGATGTGTGTGTGCTTGGGGGGGGGGGCTTTGTGTTTAATTTACAATGTAGAAAAATAATAAAATGGCTGACTTGTATATAAATGAACCGAAATGCATTATGATGAAACTTAATTTCGTAATGAAATACATTTGGGGGTTAGAAGGGATACTCACTGACTTTTTTGTTGTGTTTGTGATGTGGGTTTTGTTTGTAAGTTGCAATTAAACACAAAAATAAAGTGGCTGTTTTGTGTATGAATGAACCGAAATGCATCTTGGTGGAATTTTATTTCGTAATGAAATTAATGTGGATGAGAGGGCGAATGATACTGACTTGTTTGCTTGGGAGCGGTTTGTGCGTGCGCGTGTGTGTTGGTGGATCTGTGTTTCTAATTTGCAATGCTGAACCGCAACTTCCAGTACTTCTGACCTGGCCTGAAAATAGTCGAAAAGACTTTTCTCACACAATATGCTAGTTTTCTATCCACGATAAACAATAAACGAATAGTCATTGAATTAGAAAAAAAATAACGAATAGTGAATTAATCAGATGTCATTTTGTAAATCAATGTACATCGATCGCGTGTACATGCTCAGTGTAATGCAAAGATGAAGTGTTTCTATTTTGGATATGATATAAGGGTAATCTTGTCGGATAGTTAATAGCCAAGAAATAAAGAAATATATATATATATATATATATATATATATATATGTATATATAATTTTTATGTTTCTGAATTTTTTAGATGAGGGTTAATAATTTGTATAATTTGGATTATTGTGACTACTGTTCTAATTATGAGTGTTATTCTCACAACGTTTCGGTCGATGTAATCTCCGACCTTCTTCAGGTGTGTTTTGTTGAACTCGTGGATATTTCCATCGAACTCGGGAATCTGCACGGACTCGTGGCATAACGGATAAAGTGTTAAGTAAAATTCAGTTCTAGGTGCAGTCTTTTGAAGGTTGAAGGTTCAATCCTCAGTGCAGGCGATACTAGGAATTGCAAATTACTGAAAACTTCTACCCGGTCATGACTGACGGAACGAGCACATGCTACCCTCGTGGATTAAATAAAAGGTTCCGTTCGAAATTCCGTCTAGATTCCAGAAAGATTCCAGAGTTCGACAAGATAGGCCTGAAGAAGGTCGGAGGTTGCATTAATCGAAACGTTGTGTGAATAACACTCAAGATGAGAACAGTAGTCCGAATATTCCAAATTATACAAATCAGTTTTATCCAACGAATTAAAATATAATTTTCTACCGACCCGTAAAATTTTAAAGTGTGGAAATTGATAGTAAGATTTATTATCTCTGAATTTGTTATCGTTAACTTAACTCATCCTAACACGAGAGAATAAAAATGGCGTCAATTTCTTTATGGAAGTGATCGCTAATTTTTGTCTTAAAAGATAATTTACACAATGACTTATCCTACCACTAATCTTAAGACGGGGGTTTGCCGATCGGACTTAGCGTTAGTGGTAGGGAAAGTTTTCTTTTTACTATTTTTAAGGAGTGAATTGCAAACTACAACAGGGAGCGAAGCAGACATTTTTCTTAATCTCGTGTGAAGAAAAAGAGAGCTTTCAACGAAATCTAATTTCGAAATAAAAAGAATTGAAAAGAGTTTCAGACCATTTAAAGTATACAGGTCGATAGAAAATTAAATTTTAATGCGTTTGGTAAAAGTTATTTGTTGTATATAAACTATACTGCAAGATTAACGAAATAAGGTGTTCGTGTCACTCTCAGTGCCATAAACAGCCCAACTTTTTAAATAGAGATTATTCCCAGTCTGTATGATGTTTCAGCATTAAATACCCCCAAAATGGTTGATATGCCGTCAAACAGACAAACCTGCCTCTTTCTGGTAATTATTATTATCATTACGGACATACATTATTTAAAAGAAATGGCGGCCGGAAATTAGTCAAAAAATTATTTGGGTCTACCCACTCATTTGTGACCTGTGTGCGTTAAAAAGAATTAATATTTAATTAGATATAAGCTTTTAAAGTTGACGCAAATATCGGTTCTGAACAAAGTAGCTATTTTTTAAGCCACATGAAGTAAGTTAAAAGTGGCTAAAGAAAATGTCTTCCGTGTTCAGAACCAATATCTACGTATAAATTAAAATTCTTAAAATTCTTAAAATTCTTATATCTTATATCAAATATTATTTTTTTTAACGAACATAGATCTCAAATGGGTAGGTAAAGGAAAATAAATGACGTTTGACTAATTTCCCAACTGTATTTCCTTTAAAATCATATATGTCGTAATAGTAATGATTACTCTTTCTCTAATTATGTTAATATGCCAATACTTACAAACGAATTAAAATAATATATAATAGAACATATACTGCATAAAGTATCTAAAACTTTGATATTAAAAAAAACGTACAAAAGCAATTAGAATCAGACTGTAATTTTATCACAGAATCACAACGATTATGATGCCAAGATGTATTGTTGTTGTTTTATGTAGTTATTCGTTTCCTTTTTTCTGCGTGTTTGAATGAGTGCCGCTTCTCGGTGGCGCCGTGTGCACCGGTGTGACCTTTTCCAAAAGCATGAAGATCAAATATTTCCAATCCATTGACGCTATTGAAGTGAAAAGTTCATTAATGTTGACCCCACTTTGCTTTTAACCAAACCTTCACACACGCCCGCTCCTCCCCCGCATCGCACACCCCAGGTGACACCCACCACTCCAACCCACAGATGGTTTTGCTATGCAAAAAGGAAAACAAAAATGTGATGGAAACTTGATCGTTGAGAACATTTCCAACGGTGTATATATATATATATATATATATATATATATATATATATATATATATATATATATATATAAATTCAGATCAACATAGTACTTTAGGTTTCTAGCTGGCAGAGCGGACCAGGCGAAACAATTCTGGGTTTTCTAGAGTTTTAATTATAAACCACTCTTTAGATTTTGTCAGCCATTTTTTTAATTTGTATAGTCCCTTATCCAATATTATAAGCAACATTACCGATAAAAAAATAGCTGACGAAAGTTGCAGAGAGCTTTATGATTAAAACTCAAGAAATATCAGAATTCCTTTCGTCTGAACCCGCTCGACCAACTTGAAACCTATCTTGGTCTGAACTTCTGTAATATTATATATAAATAAATATTACGCTAATTATTAAATAATCGAGTATTCTATTGGATGTATTTCTTCCCAACGGAACCAAAGAATCATATATATACTAGCACAGCACCCGGTGTTGTCCGGCGGTAGTTGTGGAGAATGTTGTCTAACGGGTGTCTAAAAACAAAAACAGTAACTGTCGATTTCTTACAAGCAGCATTGCATATAAAGTATAACTGAAAAAGAGTCTACAGTTTACTGTCATAATCGCGTTGATTGAAACAGTTGCAAACAACGCTCTGAATCGTCGACGCATTGTTGTTTTTGATCGACTGTTAGAATATAGAAAAGTCGGCGCCCACTTTGAACACAACTTTCCCATTGACAAATGTTCATGCAAAATAGACAATACACTGCTTTCTGATATCTTCCACTCCTCTGCTATCTCAAACAACTTCAATTTACAATCGGCTAACACGAGTTTGTGAACTTTTTTATGTTTTCCGGGACAAATGCCGAAATTGGCCGACCGCGTTTAAAGTCAGCACACCACTTCTTAACCATTGTTTCTAACGGAGCAGAATCGGAATAACACTTATCAAGTCGTTGTTTTGCTTGAACAGTACTTTTTTCCCATCAGAATGTAATGATTTATCAAAGTACGAAACTCAGATGTGTTCATTGTATTGAAAATTTGCAACAGTTGCTTCACTTAAATAACTGTCAGTTTTTAACTAATAATCCGATTGTGTTCAGATTTTCACACCTGCCATATGAAGGTTAGTACTTTATAAAAATCATATGATTTTTATTAATGGTGCCATCTATGTCAGGCCCGGGACGTATTTATTTGATTTGTTATGAACAAATGTATATACGTATTTATATGTGCCCACATGTGATACTATCGTTTGTCGTGCAGTGTAACTTGGTGTGTCCGCGCGAAAAGGAGGACGTCTCTTGGAAGGAATCTTTTAGTCCTGGCACGGCACTACCAGCTCCCCGGGGTAAACGATGAGCAAGCACCCTTCAATGAAAGAGTTATACCCGGTTGGGTGTTTGACGGGTTTTACGGCGTCATTAATTTGCTGGGACCATCATCTGAAATTTGAACGCTTGTATAAAAGGAGCAAACAACCACACATATTTTTATATATAAAACATATATAATTTATTTATCTATTTCAGCTTCCGAAAGAATATAAAACTCGAAAGTCGGCTGAGCTGGGCCTCGACAAACCCGTCATGTACGAAGAATAAATACCCCTGAGTTTGCCCCCCCCCTCTCTCTATCTCTCTCTATATATCTCTCTCTATCTCTCTCTAGGTGATATAAATGAGAGAGAGAGACGTCTGAAAGAGAAGGGAAAAGACGCAATATGCATTAAAAAGAAAGGGACACAGAGAAATACTGAGAGTGCAATAGTTACTCATTGCGTTGTTATTGTTAACCGTCAGTTCTGATTTTTAAACTTTAGCGAAACCGGTGCCAGCCAACATTGATTTGATCGTTAACAAGGCAATCGTAGCGTTTTGTCAACAAGCTGTCAACCTGAGTTGAGCAAAGGGTTGACTGTATTACTGCTACAAGAACATTTTCGGGTATCAAGCTTAAATGTGGGGACTCCAGACCGCTTAAAAGAGCGCTTATCATCGTACCACACACACGCACACACATATATATACAATTATATACAAATATGTTTTGTTAGAAAAAACAATCTTGGCTTTTTGAATATAAATGAACTTTGCTTCGTTAGACGTCAAATGAACAAACCGGTACTGTTCCAGCAGAAATTTATTGTTATAGCCTTTTATGATCCCACTATATACATATATAAATAGGTAGATCATTTGTTTGTTTGTTTTTTATGCTGTATAGTCGCTGTTTTTTATTACGGACCAATTAGCCTGACTCTAAAACGATCCAACAAAATGTATTTTGTGTTGTTGCTGGTATTGCTGTTATTGTTGTCGCCGATGTTTTTGTAAAACACATTCTGATCTCTCCAGCGAAAGAGTAAGGTCAAAGTTCAGGCGAATTTACCGTATCCTTTTTCATCTTTGTACATCATCACTCATGAAGCCCGATTAGGAAGAGTTCATTTTCAAAAATAAGAGTTTCGGGTTCTCACAAAAACTGTTGGATTACATGTCGCTGTGCCAATACAAAACATACAAATAAATCTCGTGTTTTACCTGCAATTATTTGAAGTGATGATCTAGTTTAAAATGTTTAAAACGGAATTAACACGTTTCACAAAATATTTCACACACACACACATATATACACACACATATACACACACACACATATCTATATGTACAATATTTGTTAAGTAAATATCGAATGATTTTTACCTACAGAAACCGGCGTTTCAGTCTTTCGCTATCATCAGTGTAGGAGGTGATAAGTTCAGACGGTGGGACGATTTGAACACAGTTACCAGTTACAGAATTAGCCTAGACTCCACAAGCTAGTACTCTAACCCCACGGCCACGGGGAATTACCACGTAAATAATGGAAATTAAATTCTATTTGTGCCTCAGAAAGCAGGCAACAGACAGTAGACTATCAGGAGGGTTCAACAAACGTTGTCGGAACCTTGCGCAAAGCTAAGTGACGGTCTATTTTTTACTCCCCGAACACGGCTCAACTTTAATTTCTTCAGACAATGCATGAATCCACTTGGTGTAAGGGGCTAACAAGAACGAAATATGATTATCGCAAAGAAAGGAGATGCCTATTGGTCTTACTCTTGAAAAGACCAAGTAGGAGGAAAACAGTCAATGGAGAGAGTTCCACAAACCTGCAGTTCTTGGAAAGAAGCTACTGGAATAGGAAGCTGTATTACAATGAGGTATAAAAACAGCGAATTGATGGAGACTACTAACGAATCAAACGAGCTGGAACAAAAGAAGCAGGGAATAGATCACACAACTCTGAAGAACACATGCCATAATAGCATTTATAGAAAAGACTGAGGCTAGCAACATCACGTATGTGAGAGAGAGGCTGCAGATAAGAAGAAAGGGTAAAGCCAATCAAATT